>CM065377.1:10540000-10587500 GCA_033060915.1 Euryodendron excelsum
CTGATAGTGAATGGTTGGGATAATTTATTTTCTCCTTGTGTTGGACTGCATGCTTTTGTTGCTTCTGGTACTAAGAGTCATAATAAACTATCTATTCTCTGCTATTGTTGAGGTTCTATGGGGGTACTACTGTTTGAATAGGGCAAATTACTATTATTCTTTTATTTTGTGGCAGGTTAACTGCTTAGCTTTCAATCCCTTTAATGAATGGGTTGTGGCAACGGGGTCTACAGATAAGACTGTGAAGTTATTTGATCTGCGCAAGATCTCCACTGCTCTCCATACCTTTGACTGTCACAAGTGAGCGTTCTCTCCTGGGCATTTTTCTTTACGGAATATGTACCTTCGCACTCTTGCAAATTTTAGTAATCTTCTTGCCTTTGTTTTTAAGTATATTAGATTTCTTCAAGTGTGTGTGTGTGTGTGTGTGTGTTTGCAAGCATGTAGTAATATATATATCTGGAACACAATTTTTTGTTGGGCATAACAGGGAGGAGGTTTTCCAAGTTGGGTGGAATCCGAAGAATGAGACCATCCTGGCTTCTTGTTGTCTTGGGAGGAGGCTTATGGTGTGGGATCTTAGCAGGTTGGTCTTGAACCACTAGTACCTGTTTTTCTTCTTGTCTTTAACATTTTATTTTATTTGTGTTTTTAAATACGCAAAACACACAAACACATCAGTGTGTCCCAACTGGGACCGAAACGACACCTCTTCCTCTGAAAGTGGTAGGAGATACCACTTAAGCTAACGAGGAGCTTTTTGTTTATTTGGAAGTGTTGATTTCAATCTACCTGTTGCTTCGTTATATTGTTGGCCTTCCTGAGTTTATTTGTCCTTAACCTACCTTAACAGCAGATTCCTTTGTTAAAGCAATCCCAAGTGTAGGTAATGCCAAGCATATAGGCAACGTCCGTCACAGATGGTACCCATAAGTTGGGACAAAATAAATCTCAAAAATTTTGAAATTTGCCAACTAGCAGAAGAAAGAGAGTGTCTTATCGAAAACTGTAAGAATGTGGAAGTCTCCTGATAGAGCTAGGAGAGGGAGTTACCAAGTATAGAAGAGCCTTCAACTTCTTTCACAGTAGTCATAAAACTAAAATGATTAAACTGTTACTGTTACCCTGGTGGATTGGTCATTGCAGTTTCAACTGTAATTTGGGGGCTGTTTGGATATCCCACTGGATGGTTTCTTTTCCATTGTAGAATTTGGATTGAAATTTTGGTTATTGTGATATGAAATCAAGGCCATAATTGCCAAAAATGGCACTAATGAGATATTAGAGAGACTTGAGGAGAAAAAGGATAATAATATCACTCAAAGTAAAAGTATTTATTACGAAGATAAAAGCTTATTTAAATGCAGTGAAGTAGATCCACTAATCTTGACTGCATAAATCTAAATAATACTTGGTATGCATAAGTTGTTATAGTTCCCTTTCAAGTGGAATGTGCTGTGACTTATTGTAGCAGTGGTGGTATAGATATATTTTCATCATCATTAGGACATTATTAATCTATGCACCCCAATAAATAGGCAAGAAATAATGATACACTTGCCTAGATTGTTTATTTTTGCATTTTATTTTGCCTCCTTATCCAGGATTGACGAAGAACAGACACCAGAGGATGCTGAAGATGGCCCACCTGAGTTGCTTTTCATTCATGGTGGGCATACAAGTAAAATTTCAGATTTTTCATGGAACCCCTGTGAAGATTGGGTTGTTGCTAGTGTGGCTGAAGATAATATACTCCAGATCTGGCAGATGGCAGAGAACATCTACCACGATGAAGATGATCTACCGGGAGATGAATCCACAAAAGGTTCCTAGTGTAGATCTCAGATTAGAGAATGCTCAATCTGGAGCCAGAAAAGACAAATCAGTTAGAATAGGAGCATCTAGGTCTTTGAATCTTTTGTTTTTCCTTTTATTCTTCCTCTTCCTCTTCCTCTTCCTCTTCCTCTTCAGTAAATGTCTCTGTACCTTCTTGATTTGATCTGAACTACAGTGGTGTTGTAATTTATGCAGTCTTTATTTGCAGTAACTTAGTTATGAGTAGTGGCTGTAGTAACTCAGGCAGCCCCTGGGCAAATGCACAAGCTCAAGAATTGGTTTGTGACACTGGCATTGCCTCACCCATTTTGGTCAGCCTTATTGATCTGCCTGCTTCCAGAATACAGAATTTTCTCATTGGGCAAAGGGCAAATGTGCCCGACCCATGAGGAGCAGAAATATTAGGTAAGTCTTGCACTGGATAGATATGTTTGTTTTTTGTATATTTTGGACCCATGGCATGATTTTTCAACAAACACATCTCATAGTTGAGGTGTATTAAATGGGTGAGGATCATTCTCCTAATGAAAGATGCAATTAAAGGCTACCAAATTGAAAAAAAAGGAAAAAAATAAATTGTTCCTCCTATGTTTGAGATTGAATCGTCTTGAATTTTGTTAATTTTTTGAGTTTGACTCTTCAACTCTACTGGATTAAAGTTTGTTTGAAATTGATTAAGAAGATAAACTCAATTAAACTTGAACAGAGTATTCAAATAAAACTTAACAACCAGTACTTGGATGCCGTCTTATGTCGACATCTTCAATCTTAAATGACGACATGTCAAACCTCGTATATATCTATATAATTATATATATATAGTCACGCACCCCTATGTGGAACTTAGCTTAATCTAACGTCACCACTGTTGAATAATTTAACCCTCACACCCCACCGCACAGCCCTTGCCCAAGTCACCCAAATTGGCAGTCTAAAGCCGACAACTAGAGCTTCAATCAAATCCGTTTGAGACTTGAGACCCAATTTATACACATCACTATATATATATATTATGTATATATATTTTCAAATTAACGTCTATTTATTCTTTTAAGTGTTCTTTATCTTTTATTTTTAAGAAATTGACAATATAAGATTGAGATTTGTCTAAAAATTGTTAATGAATAAATCAGATCTTATAAAATAAAATTAGATTCTAATCGACTTGAGTTGGTTCAATTTCATGAGTTTAGTTGTGTTTGCTTTAAAAAAAAATAAGTCAAATCAGCTGACTTGATTTAATCCGATATTAAATTGACCAAACCCAATCACTTTATAGATTAGATAATAGATAAATTTTGATCAACTTGACTAACTTCGATTCGGAGATCAGGCCTTTATTTTTTCAAACTAACTGTTGTTACACAAAAATTTAAATTTTTCATCTAACCCGAATCAATCTAAGCACCTATAAGTCAAGCACAATCTCAAAATGCTTCAACCCGATATGATCACCCGACCCGTGAACACTATGGATCCGACCAACCACACCCAACAACATTACTAATACTGGCCCAATTGCCATAGCGCGTTAATTCCACTTTCCAAAAAGCGCGTGGAACTCCTGGCCACATCCCCAACTGTATCCTGAGCGTCACTCTCACGTCTTTACCAGCGCGTGAAACCGCCATTCATACGCAGTCTCCCTCTCTTTACATTTCACCAATGGCCACTGCTCAGCGCTCAGAGAGTAGCGTAGAAATAACTCGTCGAATCCGATAAATCCTCTCTCTCTCATATCTTCAGCGAGCAGAGAAAGTAAATAGAAATGCTCTTCTCCCACTCTCCAATTCCCTCTCTCCGCCTCGATCTGTTCGCCGATACTCGAGATTTCGGGCTATAATCAAACCCTAGCTTTCTCTCTCTCTACAATTCTCTCTACTCGACCTCATTTGACCCTCCAAGAATTCCCTGGTACGAAGCTTCCGATTGTCGAATTTCTTTATATTAGATATATATTTGTTTGTATGTATAGTTCGATGTATATTTTGTATTGTTTTATTAAAATTTCTTCCGTATTTTGCATATTGAGTTATGAAAGTATGTAGCTTTTTTATATGGATTTTATTGAATAATTTAATTTTGGATCTCAGATAGCTGGTATTTTCTCGTAATAAATAATTCGACATAATTAGAGTTTACTTAGCTTTGTAAGATTCCTATTACTTTATTCATTTCCTAACTGTCATCTCGCGTGATTGTTTGCTTTTGCACGTTGTTTCGTTTGCAGATGAGCTAACTATATCTCTGACTTGTCGTGTTGGCTGGTTGTTATATACATATATATGTGCCTATATCTGTGCCTTTTGGTCTCTCCAACTAACAATTTCTCTTGGATCTAGATTTTCTCCAAAGGGTGAGGACGGTGAGGTTGGTATTGTTCTTTTCTTGCTGTATTAAGCGTTGATGCAACAAAAAAGTTTACAAAATTTGCGAGTTGTTTTTTTATTAGCATTTCAATAATTTGTGCTGTGTAATGTATAATACATTACTCGCTCCTGCTATTGGCATGTTAATCAAGGAGTATTTGGAGAGGGGTGTTCAAATTGGGTGGTTTTGTTTTCCTCAGTTTTTAACACAGGCATCCTGACCTGAACATGTTTCCATTTGAACTTTTCATGCTGCTTTGTCTATTTGGTTATTTCGATTGGCTTAGTTCTTGAATCAATATGTGCAATTATTTGGATATGCAGACTTTGATTTTAATGTCTCAGTGAATTATAGCTTATTTTATTTTATTCTGTTAAGTTAGCTGTTGAGTTGTCATGCTTGTTTCAAATGTTTAATTCACATTCGTACACAAACCAGGTGCAAATGTGAAATTTGGGTGATCAATTTGAATATTCTCGTCACTATGGTGGTAATTTGACAGGATGTTTATATTAGTGAGATATATTCCACTAAAATGACTAACAAAGTTTAGCATCAGATCTCAGATTTTACATTTAGTAAAATGCTACATTTTGAGGTTACAAGCCAATGTTAGCAAGTGTCATATCTGATGTGAAGATTTATTCAGCTTTATTGTTTGTGCACTTTTAGGATTAGGTTTAAGCTTTAGATTTTGATTATTTTTTATGCTGCAGTATCTGAATTCTGTAGTCCTCTGGATTTATTTGAGTAAATTGTACAGGAATTAGTACTAGAGTACAAGTTGTGTATAGGATGAGAGGTCAGGTGCATTGAATGCTTTTGTTGTTGATTTTTGAAAGGTTATTTGCTAACCATCTCCTTTTAGGTGATGTGGTTAATTACTAAATTTTTGGGAGGGGAGCAGTGTTATCTTAGCTATCTTTTTTGTTTATGATAGTATTGTTTCTGAAAATATACGGTGAGCTGCTTCTGATGGTTGTAGAACCAATTAAGACGGATCTGGCATTGGTTTAATCTGGAAATATACAATGAGCTGGTTTTGATGGTTGTAGAAGCAATTAAGACAGATCTGGCATTGGTTCGACCCTTTTAGCTTATTAGGCCTTTTGTCCTCAAAGTCAGCTGCATGCAACTTTGTTTAGTTTTATGTAATATGCTATTTTAAGTCTCTCTTCACTTTTGTTTGCAATTTGAAAAATGGCAAGTTATCATGGTTGATTTTGATGGAATTTTTTTTTCTTTTTTGCAACTCTTGGAGTTTTTTAAGGTTAAGTGTCTTAGGCTAATATTAAGCAATTTCAATTAGGACTCTGTATTTGGATAGCATGTTTGTTAGAGTATACTTCTTGCTTGATTGCAGAATTCTGTATTCAGATTTTGCAGCCTAGCAGGTAGCATCTTCTTTATGTCAGGTCATGACTATCCTTATTTGGTGGTTCTTGACGTGTATTGAGGAAGAGTGCTTCTAGTTTGCCTTGATGGGAACAACAATGGTTCTGGATATCTCGACCTTGTTTCTATCTCATCTATGTGGCTATAAGAAGGCATGTTTCCCCTGGACTTGCTCAGGTAAGCCAGTAGCTTCTTCAGGTAAGCCATAGAAGGCATATTTCCTCCTCAGGTTGTTGACTTTACCAGTTGAAGATAAATATATTTTGGTTTATTTTCTCATTGAAGAGTTTTGCATCTGTGCTATGTTTCCCCATACTGATACCAAGATTATGGTTGTCTTCTATTGGGATGTGGATGGCGAAACTGCATTAACGTGATGGATTTTGAAACTTTTTATTTGTCCCTTCTTCTAGAAAATTGCAAGCCACTAGCGCTTGGGGGGAGCCATTTCTGAGTATATAGTCTCTATATTGAATTTCTGAGTTGGTTGTCCCATCCTCTAATGTATGCGATAATGATAATGATATTGATTGCTCACTTGATTTCTTTAAGATTTCTTTTACTGTAATTATTAGTCATACAACTTTCCACTAATGCTCTAGTTGCTATCTGGGAAGTAACTACCGCAAAAAAGGCAAAACAAACAGCAAAAAGAATAGTATAAATATTGAGATCGGAATTGTTTTTGCAGTTACCTAACTTTCAATCTTCCACTCAAAGTTCATACTTTGCCTTTCTTTGCAGAGGTTTTCAAGGCAATCAACTGGGTATGCATGTTGTGACAGAAAACTATAGGTTTAATTTGTACACCAAGATAACACCGACCTGATCGGGTTAAAAAAAAAAACCTTGGACATTTTCAAGAGTGGTGACACACATGTGATGCATGAAATCCTTTTACTTCCCTTTTTCTTTGCGGTTAGAGATGCAATGAGTGTTAGTAATTCATCATATCACTTTTCTATGAGGTTTGATATTGAGTTTCTTTGGAAACTTGTGGATATATTTTTGGTGGCAGGTTATGGTTATGCATAAAAGAGAATTATGCTGAGCTTAAAAGACTGAATTTCACCTAACTTTCTTTGGACCCCTTACTAGGTTACGGTGCCCCTTTTAGCCTTTGCTACCCAATAAAATATGGTAGCGTGATACAAGTTTGAAGGGCTGTGGAGTAAAATAAAATGTGTAATCTAGTGTGGGTATAAGTTATCTTTGGAATACTTCAAATGCTGTTGCCCCTATTTGAGTTAGAAAACATATTCTTGCTAATCAGCCAAACTGTAAACCCAAGAATATTTGCAGGCATACAGCAATGTTAAGATCCCCCCTTAATCATCCAAATAATTAAGGCAGTGTGCTAGAAGCGTGAAGAGCTGAGAAACAAAACACAAAGTGTGTAAACTTGTCTTTGGAAATCTTCCAACATGGATGCCCCTCTCTGAACTGAAGCAGGTTCTTGCTAACCAGTCAAACGGTGATAACCAGTCAAACAGTGAACGCAAGAATACTAGTGCACCAACTGGATAGATAGGTTTGAAATCTCAATCAGGTAATGGGAGTGTCTCCAAGGGCCTAGGATAAATGTTGTTGATTCTTGGTGAAAAGGTTTTCTAACGGGGTTTGGCAATCGAATAAGCTTTTCAAAAGGTCGCGGTGGATGACTATATGCTATTTGTCACTACATCGTATTTTATCCTTAACTTAAAAATTGTTTCAAACTGATTAACCTTAAATATGTAAAGCAACAGAATAATAATTGCAACTGTGGTTTGCCGGTTGCAGGTCATGGACTTGAGAGATTTTATGTGTTCGTTTTATCCTTGCTAAGCTAACGGATCCATTGGGTCCTACCGCTAGACATGGACATGGAAGTGACAGAATACAAACATGGCATGTTGAAAAATTCTAAAGAAGAAGATGGGAATATGAGAGGGATAAAACAACTAATACTTAGAAAAAAAGGGATACAACAACATAAAGTAAGTTAGCTTCCCCTCACCCTAAACTTTTATGTACCCAAAAAAAAAAAAAAAAAGTTAACTGAATAGATATTCATTATGAACAATCCTTCACAATTTAATTAAACATTCCAAGTTGCTACTTCATAATATCATAATTCTCTTGAGAAAATTAGTTATGTTGCATGAACGTGAACATGGAATTGGATTCAACATGATTTATTGTACTTTGGGAAGCTTTGAAGAGCCCTTATTTTGTGTTGTTAAAGTGATATTCCAATACTATATCAGAAAGCCCCATCTGAATCTCGAAAATGTTCGAATGTGTTCAAATCAGTCTGCATTTTGAAACTTTTAACATTTATTTTCAAAATATTGATACATGTAGAAATATCAGACATGCATCTAGGACTAACTGATCTCCAAGAGGGATATAACGTCTTTGTATGAAGGTTTATATGGCTAGAATTTATGCTGTGAAATCAATTTTGTGTCTAGTGTATGCCGGTCCCCTCTAGCCTTAGTGGTTGGGCAATCGAAGAAACTGAGCCGTTTGGTTAGGGGTTCAAATAGTGGCTCTGGCGAGACCCATTTTGATATCATATGTTTATTGCGTAGAGTTGGAAGTATTTGGACTTCCAAGCTGATGGAGATATCTAATTTCATGTGGGTTCCTTGAAGACTTGTAGACATGCCTAACAAAACATAGCAATTACGTGACATTCTGAAATTTATGATTTTAATATTTTATTTTTCGTTTATTGAAATAAAGCTTACCTGCTGAGTAGGTTTTGCCTAACTTCATGTTGGCAGTGTAAATTTATGTAAATATACCGTGTCGTTTCTTGTGTTAAGAAATGGCTTTGCATTCTTTTCACTTGTAGTAACTGACACGATTGCCTACGGTTGAATTGAAGGTACAATCCTATATAGAGTAGAATGCTGAAGAAATTTCTGTTTTGTAATTTACTTAGCAAGTCCAATTATAATTGCTGTAACACTTTAAAAGGGTGTAATTATTTGCTTTAATCAGTTCATTACTTCTGGAAAAGGGTATTCTTTGATTCAGTCCTCCATTTACTTGAGTCGTGGGTGGAAGGAACACAAATAATCGAAGCAGAGTGGAATGATACATGGCAACTCCTTAATATCCACATTTTCTACTAGATTAAGTTTGGAAATAACTTATGTCTGCTTTCCTGTGCAAGTGTATGTTTTTTTCTTTGTAGATCTGTTCAATCATGATAGCCTTTTGGTTTAGTTTTCTGAATTAAGTGGTCTGTTAGGTTTTAAACACTTTTCAACAATGATTTTCAGATTTAGTTTGGAAATGGCAAAAGGTACCAGGGGACGACGCAGGATTGCTTCACGACAGTGCAGGCCGACCCCATACCCCTTGCCATCATGTAATCAGGATGTATCAGGGGGCATGGACCCCAAGAAATGTTTGAAAATCTTTGAGAAAAAAGACTGGGAAGATGCAACATGTTCTGTATGCATGGAGTATCCCCACAACGCTGTTCTTCTGTTATGTTCCTCTCATGACAAGGGTTGCCGTCCCTACATGTGCGGCACTAGCTGTCGCTATTCTAATTGCCTTGATCAGTACAAGAAAGCCTACACTAAAGTGACATCATCTCCTCATGACCAAACCTTGCATGGTTCAGTTGATAATCCAATTGTGGGCTCAGACTCTAGTTGGTCTGTTGAGAAGTGTGAAGTAACAGAGCTTGCATGCCCGCTTTGCAGGGGCCAGGTGAAGGGATGGACTGTGGTGGAACCTGCACGGGAGTATCTGAATGCTAAGAAGAGAACCTGCACACAGGAGAACTGCTCTTTCGTTGGAACTTACAAAGAGCTTAGGAAACATGTGAGGTCAGAGCATCCTTCTGCTCGGCCACGGGAAGTGGATCCTGCCCTTGAACAAAAATGGAGAAGGCTTGAGCGTGAGCGAGAACGGGAAGATGTGATAAGCACAATAAGATCATCAATGCCTGGGGCAATGTTTTTTGGTGATTATGTGATTGAAGGAAGTCATTACGGTTTTGATACAGATGATGCGGATAGATTTGATGTAGATGTTACAGAGAGGAACGAGGGCTTTGAACTGGGAATTGACAGCAATTTGGTCAACGTCTTTCTCCTATTGCATGCATTTGGACCAGCAGGGAATGTTGGCCAGAATAGAGGCACAAGACGGCACGAGAGGGATTTAGACCGCACATTGGATGGAGGTGGTGTTGGATTTCGGCACACCTCTCCTGTTGGTGGGTTTGATTTGTCTGATCAAGACAGTGACAGTGATGATGGTCATGGTGACAACGATGGTGTTTCCTTGGTTAGTCGTCTTCACCGCCAGGGCAGAGTTCTATTAGGACGGTCGGGGAGGAGACGAAGACGTAGAGAAGCCAGTGGAGGCCAGAGGTAGATCTAAATGGTGGTTGGAAACAAAATGGAATTGGGAGAAGATCCTTAGGTCTTTTAGTTTAGGAGTAGGGGGAAAAAAAATATCATTGTACTTCCCTTTAAACATTGCAAGCACATTTTCTTTTAAACTGTGATTAATGGTTGTGTGATAGAATGGCCGAAAATGGAAGGTGGAAGAAGCTGTTATCCTACTGTGGTATAATTCTTAACTTGTAATTTCTTTGTTCAATTACCCTTCTATTCTTAGATTACCGAAAATTCTTCCTTTTATCTTCTTCCTTTGGAACTGAAACAGGACCTGAAAGAGACTGGTTTTGAATGTATAATTTTTCCTATTGTGTTACATGTGAGGCAACCATTGTTGCGGTGTCTTGTGGCTTATAAGCGGAAAAACAGGACCTGAAAGATACATTGGATTTGACTGGATTGGGATGACAAGATGATTTCAATTGTTCCTGCTGCATGTGTTGTAGCTGCCATTTTACGTTCTGCCGCGTGTTTATAAGCCACAAGACCACCTCAATGGTTGAACTTCCGAAGTAACAACGCACATTCTGCCGTGTGTTCATGTTTTAGCCCCCTTTTTTTTTTTTTCTTTTTTCTTTTACTTTTTTCTGTGCGTGGCTAAGTTATGATTGTTAATTGTCAACTGGGTTCCTAGTCAAATCCATCAGACAGATTTTCCATAAATCTTCCGTTTAGCTTCGAACTTCCAATTGCCATATCACCTGTTAAAACTTTCAATTACCAGTTATGATAACCAAGGTTCTTGCACATGCATATATGAATACACGCCGGTGCTCACTTCACAGTTGCACCTAATTCATACAGTAAAAATCAAAACAAAAATCAACAATGGCCCCAAGTAGCTTAACAATTCGGAAACAAGGTTCATTGAGGATAGGAGGAAATACTCAATGAAGCATGCCAGAGTTCCTATTAAAGAAAGTGATCCCAGCGAACGAATGAATCCCATTCCTTACTGGTGGATAGAAAGTATACAAGTCATTTTGTTTCCTCAGCTATCGGATCACAAATATTTGCAGAGTCGAGATCCGCAGTCCTCAGTCTGATGAGATATGCTTATCAATATTGCGAAGGGACACTAGAAGAAGACAAATCAATGGCATTTCTAATATTTACAATTTGTATACATCGTATGATTCTCAAATTAAGTCGAAGATACAAAAGCCATATTACATGAATAGAATAGAGAATACAACTTTTCATAACTTAATGACATCAACTATCTAGGCTAACAAAGGATTTTGGCAGTATCTGCTTCAGAAAAATTGGAGAAAATACTAACCAATTTTAATATGAGGAATCAGGAAGGTAAGCTGCATATGTTAGTGTTAGGAGTTGGCACTGGCTTTGGCATCATCGAGGACAATAATGGTTGAAGTGGTGGAGAATGTCAAAGGTTGCCACCTGTAACACGTCTACGGCCACAAAGGACCTTAGAGTGGAGAGTGTTAAGAGTTGGCACTAGACTTTAGCATCATCAAAGACGATGATAGTTGAAATGGTGGAGACACTTTTGTCAACCTTGGGGATGTTTGGGGCCGTGAGGGTTCCATGTGGAGGGACATGTCTAAGCATGGTTGGCTGGTGGCATGACAATCTCGTAATTTGTATTTTTCATATTTATTGAATTTATGAATTATGAGTCCTCAAGGGGGTAGAATGTTTTTTCCTGCAAGTTTGGAGATGGTTCAGAATGCTATTATAAGGAAGGATCTGGTGTTGACTTTACAACCTCCTGGTACTACTGAAAGGGATAACACTTAAGTGACTTCCCCAAGGGAGTGGGCGAGACTTGGGGGGCGACTATAGCACATGGCTATAGTCTTCATGCTAGTTAAGGGGCTACATGGGCGGCATTGTATTCGGTAGCGCAGATGTTGGGTATTGGCGTTGAGGACGGGGTTGTGACATTTGCATCCGTTATACCGCATCTGTCCTGTGGCGGAACTTATGGTTATGACTGATTGGGTCTCGGTGTGCACACTTGCATGCGATGTGCATTATGTGCACTTGCGCATTGGGTTCAAGTTTGTGCACACGGCTACTTGATTTGGCTAGCATTGGTGTCGCGGGGCACTATGTTGTGGGCTTATCGGTTGCTATTCAGTTGTGCCTATCTTTGTTGGCAACTAACTTGATGCGGAGCGCTAAGATCTTCATGGTTGGAGGCATCGTGCCTAACGGATGATCCTTGCTCACGCGTAAGTTCGATTGCACATTGCTTACTTGTGCCTCGGGAGGGACTAGGGCTAAGCACATTACTTATCATATGTGCATGCATTTGAGAATGGCGTTGCTATCGCCTATAGTTTGGGTAAGGGAAAGGGCTTGAGCATCGGAGGACGAAGCTTAACAAGATGTGCAGGGCATTACGAATGGATCCTGAACGAGTGCATAGTCGTATACGTCAGTGTTTGAGTTTTGCAGAACTATTGCTTGGTGCATAGTCACCTCAAGAGTTATTTCTGCTGCGTATGATCATGGTGGGTCATATTATTGTTATTGTGTGGTGCCCGGCCTGCCAACCCATGACAGTTAGTATTGGAGCACTAACCATCCGTGGTGTGCATCAATTAGGTGTTGCTTCTTTTATCCGCGTGAGCATTCTCTTCAGTTGTGGTAGGCATTTCTATAGTGGATTGTTTGCTTCAGATTGTTGCTTGTTGATTTTGCGGTGGAGCTAATGTCATTCAATCTTATGACGAGTGGATTGGTGGCCCGAGCTGCGGCTTGTAGTCTACTTGGGTTGAAATCTTATAGTATCGGTGAACTTGATTGTTATTTGAACCCCTTTGATACCTTCATTAGAGTGACTACTTCAACAAGCTTTGGATGCATGCTTGGTCTTTTGATTGTGGTCGTGGTACTCAGTACAATAGGCTGTCTTAAGGATGTGCATGGGATCGGCATTGTGGTGCATGAATACTTCTGTGTGTCAGATCAGTGATTCTTGGGCATAGCTAGTAGTGCTACTTTGTTGGATTGGTGGATTGTTTCTACAGTATGGAGCTTGTATGGAAGAACTTGCTTCGTGTTCTAGGGATTTGCTTACCTTTATTTGACCCTTGAGTTGGCCAAAACCGTTGGCATCTTTGCTCGTATTCTTACATGATTACTTTGTTGACTTTATGCTCGCTTAATGGTTGTGCTCATTTCTATGCTTGGCTGTTGGCATTTGTGGAGAGTGTGTTTTCCATTTTCAACTTTATGGTGGTCTTGCCTCGTTGAGATACATGTTAACTAAAGAACGCCAGGTGACTTAGTAGAGTTCATCGTTGCTTAAAGAGTACCGTGTAACTAGAGTGAATAAAGAAAAAAGTCCTTCTATTTGTGGGGGGCATCTACGGGTTTTAGTTGCCTACTAGAGTGAAAGCCAAGGTACAAGGAAATCGTAGTAGTGGGTAGACTTTGGGTAAAGATTAGAGAATCAGACACTGGAGCTGTATGTGGGTTGATTTCAGGTAAAGGTTGGAGAGCTAAGACACTGGAACAACATGTGGGTTGTCTTTAGGTGAAGGTTTAAGGACTGAGATACTGGAGCAACATTGTGAAAATTTTAGTAGTTGGAACCGTTTGCTGGTGGGTAGGGTTTACTTCGACAGTGTAGACGGACTTGCATCCAGTAGGAGTGCCTGTCAGTTTGAAACTAGTGTGAGACGAAATCACAGGATGTCACGAGGGCCCCTTTGGGTTGTGCACATGGTGAATTCTGATGTCCAGTGAGCTTTTTTGGTTTCAGCTACAGAGTTATGTAAAAGGTGCACGTAGAGTTCTCGTCGATGAGGGCATCAACCCTTTAAAGTGGAGGAGGGTATGCGACGGACATCGCATGCCTTTCTTTAGTGTGCGATACAAGTTGCCGAAAGATGGAGAAATATGGTACGATAGACTTGCTTAGAGGAGCTTGTGTTTGCTTAATGTGGTGGAAAATGTGTCTTACTTAGTTGAGTTCAGCAGGGGAGTTTGGGTGAACCTTTGTTTTAAGTAGCGATGGGGGTAGATTTGGGAGAAACCAGATTTGTAAGCTATCAACACATAGGTTTTGGTATGCAAGGGCGGTGGCAGCTCATTGTGGGGGCATTTAAGCATTACCACATTATGCGTTATGCTTGGCATCAACGAGGGCATTGATAGCTCGAATGGTGGAGAGTGTCAGGAGTTAACACTGGCATCATCGAGGACAATGCTAGTTAAAGTGGTGGAAAATGTCACGGGTTGCCACCCGTGGCATGTCTAAGGCCGCAAAGGACCTTGAAGTGGAGAGTGTCAGGAGTTGGCACTTCTGTTAGCCTTGGGGATGTTTGGGGCTGTGTAGGTTCCATATGGAGGGGTATGTCTGAGCATGGTTGCCCGGTGGCATGGCAATTTCATAATTTATTTTTTTTCATATTTATTGGATTTATGAATTATGAGTCCTCAAGGGGACATGATGTTTTCTCCTGCAAGTTTGGAGATGGCTCAGAATACTATTATAAAGAAGGGTTTGGTGTTGACTTTACCACCTCCTGGTGCTATTGAAAGGGACAATACTCAAGTGACTCCCCTAAGGAAGTGGACAAGACTTGGAGGCCAGCTGTAGCACGTGACTATAGTCCTCATGCTAGTCAAGAGGCTGTATGGGTGGCATTGTGTCCGGTGAGACAGATGTTGAGTATTGGCGTCGAGGATGGGATTGTAACATTTGCATCCGTGCCATGATGGGGCTTATGTTCAAGACTGATTGGGTCTCGGTGTGTACACTTGCATGCCATGTGTCTTGTGTGCACTTGCGAGTTGGGTTCAAGCTTATGCACATGGTCGCTTGGTTTGACTAGCATTGGTGTTGCGGGGCACTTTGTTATGGGCTTATCGGTTGCTATTCAGTTGTGTCTATTCTTACGGGGCAACTATCTTGATGCGGGGCGCTAAGATCTTTATGGTTGGAGGTGTCGTGCCTAACGGGTAATGCTTGACTCACGCACATGTTCGATTGTACATTGCTATCTTACTTGTGCCTCGAGAGGGACTAGCGCTAAGCACATTGCTTGTCATGTGTGTGCACATTTGAGAATGGCGTTGCTATAGCCTATAGCTTGGGTAAGTCAAAGGGCTTCAGCATTGGAGGACGGAGTTTAATAAGATGTGCAGGGTATTACAGATGAATCTTGGACGAGCGCATAGTCATATGTCTCGGTGTTTGAGTTTAGCGGGATTATTGCTTGGTGTATAGTGGTCTCACGGGTTATTTCCTCTACGTATAATCATAGTAGATTGTATTACTATTACTGTGTGGTGCCCGGCCTGCCAGCCTGGGACAGTCAGGTTTTGGCAGTAAAAGAAGGTGATCTTATTGGCCATGTGATTTTGCTTTATGACTTTGCACTTGATTAGCAAGGCTGTGCTATGCCATCTTGTGTATGGTAACCAGGCAATGGGAAGCAAAAGGTGTGAAGATTGAAGATTCTCTTCGAAACACATTCGGGAGGCATAACTAGTTCCTATAATGCTACAAATCTTTCTTTTTACTAATACCCGTTGGAACACCATAACATACTGGTGATGCCCCTATCAAAAAAGGGAGCATGCAAGCTTCTCGAGCTTGGCCCATGAAAGAACCAATCCTTGTTTTATGGTTACAACAATTATCAAGATCTTCAGGAGTTTTTCTTCTTAGCATTTCATTTAATTCCAGTTATCTGCATGGACTTAAACTTCTCTGCAACTAAGTTGCATTGAACACAAGCCATGGAAGCAGCTGATCTTTCTCTTAACCAACAATCAAGCATGGCCTTACCAAATCGATCAATGTCCTTATCTGTCACTTCCCACAAATTAGCAACTATAACAGGAGATCCAGCTAAAAGATAGCAGAGAGGAGCACCTTGTGGAGTGCAACTACCATTTAACGATAGAGATCCACTACTACAGCCCATCAGGAGAGTAGCAGCACACTTCAAGTTTCTGAATTTCATGCCCAGGAATATACTGTGCCCCTGAATCATGTACAAACAATCAATCCACTACTGGTCCAAGGGAAAATATCTTGATTTAAATAGCATAAGTGGACAAAATATGAAGGCATTGCACTTAAGGATATTTTTGGAAACATAAATTATTTTTTTTCATTCTAATTTATAAAACATAGAGAGGCTTAAAATATAGAAAGAGAAAAATGGAAACATTCTGATCAAGCATACCACTTCCATGACCAATATAAATAAAGAGGTCATGGCTTCTCAAGGCTACAGCCAACTCTTCAATTGTGGGTGCAGTTCCTGCCTTCCCCTGCACAGCAAATCAAATCTAACATCAATTGAAGAGAACTACAAAGCGAATGCTGATATGGAATACTCTCCAATTTTCAACACAATTCCCCACAAATGACTGAACAGGGGACAAATGTATACGCATGGATGTGAGCACATTGTTAATAAATGGAACACCCTTTGTTTAAAATTAGCTGCGAAACACATTCTTGTCTTTCACATACATGCTTAGCACCTCCTAGAATAACTTTAAGCAAACTCTCAGGTGCATCCACTTTATATTTAACTTTCAGATTATGCATGAGTTTCCTTTGCACCAACTCCTGGTGCTTGCAACCAGACCACTCCCCCAAAAGCAAGTATTTCCCAGGACCAAACCATGAATTTTCCAAATCCCTGAGTCATGAAGACATGAAACTGTGACAATACAAGCTAATATATCATTTTCCAAAAGGAATAGCAAACCTAGTATCACATGGCAGTAAATACATGGTTGTTATCTGATGACTTTCAAACTGCTGTCAATAAGACAATCTTTCATTATTGACTACCTTTTAAAAACCTGAAACATTACCTACAACTTTGTCTAGATACTAAAATGGAGAACTGTGCAATAGGAAGAGATCAATCCTACATGCATAGCAATGACCTCTGTACACCTACAAGCCAACAGAACTTGAGTCAGTAAGGCAAGAACCCTGAGTAAATTTTTGTGTAAATTTGGCATTTTATTTTCTATATTGAATTGTAGCTGAATATTCCAATTCACAATCAATTCATCACTTCAGTCCATAATTCGAAAAGATATTATTTCTTGACTTGAATATCAGTTTGACACTGCCATGCTGCCTAGGGATGGCAGTGGACCGGGGCGGGGCGGGTATTAGCACGTCCATTCTCACATTCACCTAAAAAATCCACCTCCATCTCCGCCTCCATATCCGTATGGATATTTTTTTAGACGTTCATTCCCGCCCCACGAATAAAAATCTCTGTCCACTCCCGCCTCTACACCCGCCCTCGCCCTATACCCGCCAAGCCCAATAAAAAAAAAAAAAAAAAAAAAAAACCCCAAAACAAATACAAAAATAAATAAAAGAGCAAAAAATATGATTGACAAAATTTAAATTTTATTATTTACAAGTGAGTCTCTATTTTTTGTTTTAAAATTATAGTTAAACCCCTTTTTTTAGTCTTAATATTTATAATTAAGATTTAGATAATTACTAATTATACTAATATCTAACGGGTATAGCGGGGCAGGGAGGGGCGGGGCGGGATGGGAGATAACCTAAGTCCATCCCCGCCTCTATACCCGCACGGGTTTAGTTTAACACTTCCATCCCCACCTTCATTCCCGTTTTAAATCCTCCATACCCTCCCCATACAGGACGGGTTTGCTCGGCTATCCACTATTACCCAGTCCATTGCCATCCCTAATGCTGCCTCGCAAAAGTGGGTGTCAGTGTGTAAGAATATCAGAATCAGCTGGTCACAGTCACCATCTCTGGGCAGACCAAAGCAGGGAGTGAAGAACTACCTAAGTTAATGTTCTCCCAAATTTAATCTTAACTTCTTTTTTTCTGCAAAGAATAAAATTTTTCTATAGAGATCCAAAATTACAACCATTCATTGCCCTCAAGAAAATATATATATATATATATATATGATATGTTTATATGCTGTACATTTGCAAGGTTCAAAATATATTTAAGTAATAAATTTTTAACGAATTAAATACGAGTCATTCCATTTTACTGCCATAGGTAGATTATGGCCTAGGATTTTGCTAGCATTAGGCCATCAGGCGACACCTGATGCTAGCAGTGCTCTTATGGCCTATTGTGGGCACAAATTATTTACGGGCCATTCCGAATTGGGCCACAAGTGGTTACGCGGCTCAAATGTAATGTCTACTTCAATTCAAGATGGGCCACTGGCCCAGAAAAGAAAACATAAGATGTTCCGAGAGAGGAAAACACAGGGGGAGCCATAAAACCCTAGCAAAATTTTCATACAACTCCAAGGGGTTTTAGAACAGAGACGAGGGACAGCGCAGACAAAGGAAGGCAGCAAGCGACCAAGCAAGAGAGAGAGAGAAGGAGAGCCGCCACTTCTCCCTCGTTACAAAGATGCCGAAGTCTAAGCGTAATAGAGCAGGTCCGTCTTCTTCTTCTACTACTTCCAGATGCTACGACTTTTTATACTGCTTGGCTGCCGAGAAAACGGACGGAAAAGATTATTAAAACATTTTTTAAGGTCTCTCCTTACGGGTTCTAATTCTCTCAGCAACTTGGCAAACAAAGCGAGGACTGTTAGAAAAAAAGCTAGCGTGATTCATTGTGTATTTTTTGAATGTTTAGTTATTGTAATTGGTGTTGCAGTGACGTTATCGAAGACGAAAAAAAAGGGGAGGGAGCATAAAGAGTCGATTGTGAATTCGATAAGGGAAGCAATCGAAACGCACAGTTCTGTTTATGTTTTTAATTTCGAGAACATGAGAAATCTCAAGTTCAAGGAGTTCAGAGACCAGCTCAAATCGTCTAGCAGGTAACTCATAGCGTTGCATCTGAACTAATTTTCCAAGCACTATATATTCTTCTTGCAACTGTTTAGTTGCTCATATTGAGATATATAATCTTATGCTTTTTGGTGTTTGGCATGGTGAAAAGTTAACAAGGATTTAACCAAATGGTCGCATTATCTATATTTAAACTAAGGTTTATGCTTTTTTATCCCTCTGGGTCTACACTTTAAAGTTACAATCTCCTAATTTTCCCTCCCCCTTTCAGCAAACAAAAAGAGTTCTGTGCCTGGCTTGTTGTCATGAAAAATCAGTTTATGGAAATTTTAATTAACAAAAACAGTCGTCAATCTCTTGGAACTTGTTCCATGGAATTAGAGATTCAATTTATCTTCATAGTTTATTACATTAAAATATATGGTGTCTGTGCATTACATGTTCTTCATTTTCAGGTTAGATTATGGAGAATAAAAATACTGAAGATTGATATAAAAAACCGTCCAAATACCAAAAAAATACAAATCAACTGACAAACTGATCAAAATCCATGTGATGCGCTTATATTTATATAGAGACAGGATGCAAATAATAAAGAAAAATGACCTAAATGAAAGGAACTCACTTGAACTAGGGAGAATGTTGTTGGGTTTGCCGAGAGGATGGTTTGACAGTCATAGGAATTGAAATAAAGATGCAAGTCTTGAGAGTTTTAAAAACTGAAAGTGGGAAGCTGGTACAGAATCAGAAAACTCCAAAAGAGCCCAAAAATAATGAAAAAACGAAGTAGTTAGAAAGATAACATGGAGTAGTGGTGTAATTATTGGATTACCCAGTTGTTGGGTGCGAGTACGTGTCCAGGTGTTAGATTCATCTAATTTTCATGTCTAAAGATACTCGGACATGGCTAGCTTTCATATTTTTTAAGTACTTCTTTTGCTTTCTTAAGTTAAATGGTGTTTACAAACTAAAATATAGCATTTTATGCATAAAATGAAAGTTATATGCTTAGTTTTATAGTAAACTCAATTACTTATACATAGCTGTTAGATGCATGTCTAGCTAGCGCTAATGGACATATATCACATACCCTTATCCGAGTGTTGAGTGTCTGACACGAGTATTTCACAAATTTAGAGGAGTCAGGTAACATAGATTTGGACAGTAATAACATATTTTTCATAAGACAATTTTGGAACTTTAAAAGAGTCATGCACCGTGACTTAAATTCCGAAAGGGGTGTTCTCCCCTTATATATTAGAATAGATAATTAGCCTTCTTTAGAAAGAAACATTTCTTCTCTATTGGGAAAACTTTCCGAAGTAATCGTTTTCTATCTAAATAAGCATGACTTGGAGGAATCTTTCTATCGATTTCGTAGGTGAAAGACATTCAGTTGCATTTGAATTATGCATGAAGCCTTTTTTAGCAGCACTTTGTGATTCATCTATGGGACATTCGGATGTCAATGAGTCATTTGTGTTTTATATGGGATTTGAAAATATGCTATTTCATTTGATAGCATTTAAACTTGTTTTCTTGCTTTTCACATTATCTGTTTTGAAATAAGTGATTTTGGATTGTATTGATTACTGTGTATGTAATTTATGTTATGATATGCTTCCTAGTTTTGTGCTAAAACTCATTTAATTTCCTTAAGAGTTACCAAATCCATCCGCCCCCCCCACCAAAAAAAAAGTTTGGAATTGCAGTCTTACTGACGTGGATACTAGGGATATATTTCAGTAAAACACATAATATGATCAACTCAGGAGTGAATTTTTAATTTTTTATTGTGTCAGATTTTTCCTCGGATCAAACAAAGTCATGCAGGTCTCTCTCGGTCGATCTGTTTCCGATGAGATTAGACCTCACCTTCACAAGATTTCTAAGGTAGGCATGCCATTCTATGTAGTCAGTGACTTATATTGTGGTCTTGAATTGGTCTTAATTACATTTCATGGTTTTTCCCCCTTCTTATTTATTCGTTTTTCAATTCAGCTTCTGCGTGGAGATTCTGGGCTTTGTTTTACAAATTTACCAAAAGAGGAGGTCCAAAGGTAATGCATCCATGATGCACCTGAAGCATATTCCTCCTTAGTGTCACCAATATGATAATGGAAATGGAAAAGGAAAGTGGATTCAGAGTTGTATAATTTTCTTGCAGACCTTGATTTGATTTGGAATTGTTTTCGTGAAATCTTGGTATAAATAAGATAAATAGCACAATAGTTCAAACCCATGGAATTGAAAGTTTCAAGTCTGTCCAACAATTCTCGAGTTTAAAATAATAGCTTTGGATTTTAGGACTCTTTAAGATTACACCATATGTGCATGATTTGGATGATACCTTATATTTACTTGGTTGAAATGGTGGTTCACATTTTTTTTCTTCCATTCTCTTGGTATTCAATATAGCTGGAAAATTATTGAACACATGGAAAATCTTTTCTATGTGACACTGACTGAAACAAGAGGTGTCTTTTGCAGTTGTCTTATCTTGAAATTAAATGTCAAAATACTTATAGAGATGCTATGGTAATATGTTGAATGACAAGAGGTGATGCTTTAATGAAGTCAGAAAAGTTAGGAGGTCCTGCCAAGGATATTTCTATTCCATCTCCTAAGAAAATGTAATGATGTTAACATCTGTCTTCTAATGGCTCACTGAAAGATTTTTATTATTTGTTTTAAAATTTTCAGATTTGTAATAGTGGCATTCAGCGTGTTACTTTCCCTCCCTTCCCATTTTAGTGACAAGAAATGAGATATTTGCTCTTCCTCCTTGTTTCAGTTGAATTTTAGATTTTGTGTCCATGTACATATTTGTTGTTGCTCCCCATGAGTTCGTTTTTTCCTCAATTTCCTTCCTTCTTTGTTTCTTTTATTTTCGTGTTTCTAAATTAGTTTCTATCCTTCTTTTCATTCTTGTTTTTTATAATTTTTCTTTCAATATTTACTTGCAGGTTATTTAATGAGTATGAAGAATATGATTTTGCAAGGACTGGTAGTACTGCGACAGAGAAGGTCTCCAGCAATTGATCTACTCTATCTCTTGCACATTTATGTTTTCCCTAGAATTTGAATTGCTCAACTATTTACATGCCATTTGTTCGTAGAAAACCTTCATTGGGGTCATGGGGTACAAAGTCCATAAAAGAATATGGGGTTATTACCTTAATTGATAGCATTAGATATTTAGTTGAACTGTAGGATTTCTGTTGATTCTTCCTGTTTTTGTTACAATTGTGGGGTTTTTTTCTGCCAAATTATTCATTGGACTGTTCAGGGTCATGGATATTTATGGTCAAATACTAAATTACTAAAGTAGTGCCATTCTATGTGGCACATCAAAATGCATCATTTTTTTACATTAGTTTATTGGCTTCACTCTCATGGATGTATGTTGGAGGCCGACATGTTTGACGGACATGTTTTCTTGTGTAAATAGGCCATAAGCCAAGCATGACTTGTCCAATTATAGAAGAAAAACTTGCATTGCTCAAGGAATTCAACTTTATGCTAATGTACAATTTTCTATTAAATGCATTTAATTTCTTTGACTTTCAGTTGTGTTGCTATATAAATTCTTAAGCAATGAATGTTATTCTAAGTTTGAGACCTACATTCTATGTACGTATATCTCAAATATCTTAATATATCCGAATTCCTAAAAACTACACATTTTATCCTTCATTTTTCCAGGTGGAGCTTAAAGAAGGTCCTCTGGACCAGTTCACACATGAGATGGAGCCCTTCCTGCGCAAGCAAGGGATGCCTGTTAGGTTGAACAAAGGTGTGTGACTGCTTTATTTTATCTCTCTCTCTTCACTCTGCACATTACTTGGTATAGATCATTGACTGGGCTCATACTGAGTAGGGGTGGTGGAGCTTGTTTCAGACTTTGTTGTCTGTGAAGAGGGGAAGCCGCTGTCACCGGAGTCAGCTCGCATACTGGTTTGTTCTAAACCTCCTATATGAAATTTTGCCTGGCATGTGACTAATAGGTTTCCCCTCCTCAAACTTTGTACTAATCAAAAGAAATTATGGGTAAACTTTTGACCTTACATATCCACGCAAACAAATACTTGTCTGTGCATATCTGCGGGTTAAATCATGTAGATGTCCATTTATTAATATTTGAGGGAAAGCTTCGGATGTGTTCTGTGTTGGTGTGTCCTGTATATGCCACACCTGTTCATTTAGAACCCGAGTCCTGACTCCTATCAGTGCAATGTAATTCAGCTAGTTCTGTTCGCCTGGGTCAGTCCAGTGAATTTTCTTTGCCATCTGGTCTATTAAGTCATCTTTTTGGTGTGATTGGGACCATATTGAATACGATTGGAAGAAGCCGGTGATAATGTCATGCCGATGTATGATACTCAAATTTGTATTGCACTGTCTTTTTGTTACTTTTATTTCATTATATGAAAGGGCTGTATATTTCTCGTGTGTCTTAAGTTGATTCAAGTACGCTATGCTATCCTTATTAGTCTTGGAGTTCTTCTAAAGATTATTGTTGTTTCCAGACATGATTGGGATTTGTCGTGTACACCTTTTGCAAGTTTTTGGGAAAACTCAAAGATGTTTTGACTGTTTCAATGCAGCGTCTACTCGGAATGAAGATGGCTACCTTCCGACTCCACTTAGTTTGCAGATGGAGCCCCGAAGAGTTTGAAGTCTATGGCGAAGGGCTGGATGACTCAGATGTTGAATCCTCGTAGTATTCTGTTCAGAGGATCCACAAGGATGAATGTCTTTCTTCACCAAGTAATAGAGAAGCAGAATATTGTCAGGGGCATGTCAGTTTTCGTCTGGATCTTGGGCTGATTGAAGTTAGATGATATATGCTTCTATTTTTCAGTTTCGGTTTTTTAGCTGTTGTATTAAATGCGTGCTTATGTTTTGGCTCCAATTCTTTCTGAGTTGAGATTGTTTTAATAGATTCTGGTGTAAAATCTCTTACAAGTGACTGAAGGAAGTTTTATTTGGAATTTTTGCTTGACGTTATTTGTGGACGGAAAGGGAAAACAAAAATACATAGAAAAAGAAAATGCTCTGAAAGAAGCTAAATTTATTTATGATTTTTGTTAAGTAGGAAAATAAGAGAATGTATAGAGGTTTGCCAAAAAAAAATTTCATTTTTTTCCATGCCTGGTTTTCTGTTCTTTTTTATTTTTTTTACTTTCGATATACCAAAAACAAAAAAGTTGTATGTGAAGCAAAATTTATGTACAGAAGTGGGTTTTTTTGTCTATTTGAAAAATGAACTGTTTTTTGGTGTATATAAAAATTCAGTTATTTTATATACCAGGTTTTCTTTATAAATATATATATAGAAAAAATAGTTATATTATATGACTCTGGTTTTATATACAAAAGAATTCTAAGTGGGGTTTTTGTTTTTGGGAATATGGAAAAGGATATATTTTGTCATATATGAAAATCATTTCTTTTAATAAGTTTTTCACTGATTATACAAACGCGGTCTTAGCCAAATGATGGTCCTTCCACCATAAATTATAAAAGGAGCTCTTCTTCTATATTGATACCCATGCAACATCTATCCCAACGTGTGTGTAAAGTATTGACAGCAAATCAATAACATCCGTGCATGAGAAAAGTTTTTGTTTTTTCTTATATATATACAAAAAAATAGCAATTCTTTTTAAATTTTTAATGCCACAGGAAGCTAACTTTCCCAAGGCGAAATTTTCTTTTATGCCATAGGGAAGCTAACTATGAAACCAAACAAATGCGGAAAATTTTGGTTAGTTTATCTTGATATCGACGTGTATTATATAACGCTTAATTGTGTTAAAAATTTTGTAAATACCTATTCAAAATTTAGTCAAATTATCGATGAATTCAACAACTGTTGATAATGATGTATATTAGAATCTAGTAGTAAAGAATTTCAAATACATAACAATTACATACAAATAGAGAATAGAATTAACAGTTGCATGATGTTTGAATTCTTGGTTTGCAGATTTTCCAACCATTTTGTGCATCCCGTTGTAGTACTGTCAGCAAGATAGTAAGTTCTCTGCGTTAACTAGAAAGGATAACAAATAACTATTATCCTCCTTTTGGTTTCAAGATTTTGTTGAGTATCGTTTTTTTTAGTTTTTTCCAATATCTCCAAAAATTAAGTATATATATACTTGGCACCTTTATGAGTTTTTGTTGGATCTAAGTTTCACAAAATAACTGTATATTGACCACAACTGTCAAATTTAAAGTCAATAAAAAATCAACAACAATTTCGTCCATACACTTGACATACTGATTATGAATATGCAATTGTCTAATCTGGTGTATACGAGGACCCTGCTTCAGTATACAACCTAATAATTAGTTTTGTGAAATGTGGATCAAGCTATGAAGGGGTTGGGATTACAATTTCAACAAATATAGCACAACAAAACGCATGTACCAGGTAAGAATTGAACCATAGTTATCGAGAAACTCTTTATAATAGGAGAAACTTTTCCTGAAAACTCATTTTTTAGTTTGGAGATGAAACTCTCATAAAGTGTTAAAAAAACTTCTTTGAAATAAAATGTTTCGTAAACATCTTAAAAGCACTTGGAAATTGTTCCGAACTCTATGCAGAAACGCACTTTTCGTAGGTTCTATTAATTTTTCATTTCTCCTAAAGCTTAATTTTAAGAAAATAGCATCTAGTTGTTCTTACAAGTTCCTCTAAATATTGTTTAACATTACTATTTTAATTGATCATTAAAGTATTCTAATGCTTTACATTGAGATTTAAGGACCTCTTACAAAAACTACATCTAACATAGCAGGTTTGACAAAGCAAAATCTTAATAGGTGAGAGCCTCTCTTTCTAAAATGCAATGTTTACATCTCCATGGAGTCACAGTAATTAGCAACTACACAGTTTCTTCTCCCTAAATCAACACACTTTGATCTATGATGTCACTAGCTCAGCTTTTCTATCTTCCAAGAGCTTCAGCTCCTTGCGCCAACCTTCCAATTTAGCCATCCTCTCCAATTGTTCTGCATTCATATCTTGCTGCACAGGTTTCTGCTGTTGAGCTTCTGTCAGCCTTACCTGCTTAACAAAAACACAAAAAAAAAAAGAAAAAGAAATGGGAGTTCAATACCTTTGTTTAAGTGTCATTCTCATAATCAATGAACCGTGAATCTCACAGAAAATAAGCATGGTAACATTGGGACCTACAATTGTTAAACACAATAGTCGTGTGTAGGTATATTAGTCACACCAAAACCAGCAAGGTTTCCCATTGAAGTGTGAACAGTCAGAAACAGGTAGCAAGCTAGGGTACCAAAGAACCTAAAAGAACAGACAGAGAAAAGCAGTACTAAACATAAAGGCTTGCTTAAATAGTATGAATCCAAATAATCAGACATCTGGAAACATAATGTCATAGCAGCATAGATCCAGGACCTTCATAATTTGCTACAAACACATCAGAGAAATCACTTAGGACCAATGCTACAATTCACTGATAGTTTTCCAAACAAGCAAGCAATACATAAACATGTTGAAATTTCCTGGATCCAATGTATACAATATTAATTTGAGCAGGAACTAATGGATGAAGATGCAATAAAATTTATGTGGGAAAAGAGAACATATCACATGAATATATGCCATCTCTGCATTTTAAGTGTGGCTAAAAAGCGAGACTAAATTGAGCATCTAATGGACTGCATGGATTTGCAGTCAAGGGATCTCTCTAGAACTGCTGTGTTACAGCAGATGGGCCAGAAATGAATTGTAACCTGAAGGTATCACGTTGCACAAGAAAGTCAAAATAAGAAATGGACTTTCAGCAACTAGGATACTTTCATGATGAAATCATGCAGTCTCAGCAATAATCAAAGAAGACCTTGGAAACTGAAGGCTGACCAGGTGCCTTCGTTGTACAGGTGCCTCAGACAAGATCCTTTCAGTTGATCATCACAATTCTCCCAAAAACAGTTGTGCTAGTTTCAAGAGGTAATGGCACAAGTCATCTATCATTTTGCCAATGTTTCACCAAGTACATCTGGAGTCTGGACTTAGTTTTCTACAGGTTCAATGACCTTTTCATATTCTGGTTGGACTGAGCTATTTTCTAAACCATCTGTCATTTTCAGAATGCAGGCTCCCATCAAAGTAGGATGATAAGTGAATCTTTATCTTGTTTTTCGGCTCATCTTGTGTGAAGTGTTTTGTCATATTCCTATTTCAAATTTCATGCCCAAGGGGAATCCCTGATCTATTCTCTCATAATTTAAAAGGACACGGTTAACCATTCCATACAAGGACTGCAATTTTTCTTTCTAATTTTTGTTTTTGTTTTTCTTTATAATGAACATGTATTGTTATCAACTACAGGGAAAATGAACCACAGGAGATGGCTCATGATCATGCTAAGTATGAGCTCTCAAGTTCAATCTCTCCTCAAGCCTCCTTGGGACCAGGCCAATCATCATTCATGCAATGCATGAAGTTTACACAGTATATGTGGAAGGTAGCCTTGCACGAACTTGAAAAAGTAGTTAGCCGAAAGCCTGGACACCTTGTAGCAAGGAGAAAAACACTACAAGGAAAACGGAAATAAAAAGAGAAAAATATGAAAGATCTAGTTAACTAAATAGTTACTTTGCCTTTTTTCCAAAAATAAATGAATTCACCAAAGGCGTCAAATCTCAAGTTATAGAAAATCTTACTATTGACATCGACTACTAAAATATCCACTTTTTGTGACGGGGCCTTGCCGTCGCAAAAGCCCTAGATGCCGTCGCAAAAGGGCTTTTGCGACGGCTGTGCGACGGCAAACCAGCCGTCGCAAAAAGTGGCGTCACAAAAGGTTTTTGTGACGGCTATTTGCGACGGCTTGGTTATTTGCGACGGCATGTGAGCCGTCGCAAAAGGCCGACGCCTTAGGTAGACTTTTTGTGACGGGTGAGACCGTCACATATGCCGTAGCAAATATTAGCTTTTGCGACGGTAGATTTAGTATTTGCGACGGTCATAGCTGTCACAAAAGTTAGTTTTTGCGACGGTTAAAGTATATGTGACGAAAGTTTTGACACAAATGCTAGAATTTGCGACGGCAGGATTAGTATTTGCGACGGCAGGATTAGTATTTGCGACGGGCGTATCCGTCACAAAAGTTAGTATTTGCGACGGCTAAGTATTTGCGACGGGAATACTTTTGCACAAATGCTAGTATTTGCGACGGCTGAAATATTATTTACGACGGGGACAGCCGTCACAAATATCCTGTCTATTTTTAAATATATATTTTTTAAAATGAAATTCCTGTAATTCCTGTATACCTGGCATAAATCAATAAAAATATCTCATTCACCTTATAATTGCATAAATCAGTAAAATATTCATCCACAAAAATATAATCTATAAAATGAAGTTCAAATAATACATATAATATAAATCCACATCATCCATACATTCACAATGAATACATTACGAATCTGTTATCCATACAAACTAGTTTTTTTAATTCAAAATACACAACCTATTGTCCAACATAAATACATCAAAAAATAACACAATCCATTCATTGACTTGCCACTCCATCAATCCCAAAAATGAATAACAGCCGCCTACTCCTTTAGAATAACCTGAGTGAAAATAAAATAATAACAATACAATTAGTTAAACTGTTAATATATATAGGAATGTAATTAACGAAAAAATAAATGAAACAAAGTTGTAATTTACATTAATAGATTTCCATGCAACGTGTCGCCCAACTTAAAAAATTGATAACTCCCAAACCGAGAGTCGCGTGACCATTCCGTCAGTTCTCACACGTCACCCGTGCCTAGACCGTGCTACGTACCAAGTTTGGGGCCGTTCGGAGGCCATTTGGGGATTTTGAGCCGTTAATACCAGAAACTTAACAATTTTTAACTCAAGTTGTCCTAAAACGGAAAAAAATTAATAACTCCCAAACCGAGACTCGCGTGACCATTCCGTCAGTTCCCACACGTCACCCGTGCCTAGACTGTGTTACGTACTAAGTTTGGGGCCGTTCGGAGGCCATTTGGCGATTTTGAGCCGTTAATACCCAAATCTTAACACTTTTTAACTTGAATTGTTTTAAAACGGAAAAAAAATTGATAACTCCCAAACCGAGAGTCACGTGACCATTCTATCAGTTCCCACACGTCACTCGTGCCTAGACCGTGTTACGTAGCAAGTTTGGGGCCCTTCGGAGGCCATTTGGAGATTTTGAGCCGTTAATACCCGAAACTTAACACTTTTTCATTTGAGTTGTTCTAAAACGGAAAAAAATTGATAACTCCCAAAACGAGAGTCGTGTGACCATTCCGTCAGTTCCCACACGTCACCCGTGCCTAGACCGTAATACGTACCAAGTTTGGGGCCGTTCGGAGGCCGTTTGGAGATTTTGAGCCGTTAATACCCAAAACTAATCACTTTATAACATAAGTTGTTCTAAAACAGAAAAACTTTGATAACTCCCAAACCGAGAGTCGCGTGACCATTCCGTCAGTTCCCACACGTCACCCGTTCTTAGACCGTGCTACGTACCAAGTTTGGGGCCGTTCGGAGGCCGTTTGGATATTTTGAATCGTTAATACCCGAAACTTAACATTTGTTAACTTAAGTTGTTCTAAAACAGAAAAAAATTGATAACTCCCAAACTGAGAGTCGCGTGACCATTCCGTCAGTTCCCACACGTCACCCGTGCCTAAACCGTGCTACGTACCAAGTTTGGGGCCGTTCGGAGGCCATTTGGGGATTTTGAGCCGTTAATACCCGAAACTTAACACTTTTTAACTTAAGTTGTTTTAAAACGGAAAAAAAATTGATAACTCCCAAACCGAGAGTCGCGTGACCACTCCGTCAGTTCCCACACGTCACCCGTGCCTAGACCGTGCTACGTACCAAGTTTGGGGCCGTTCGGAGGCCATTTGGGGATTTTGAGCCGTTAATACCCGAAATTTAACACTTTTTAACTTAAATTGTTCTAAAACGGAAAAAAATTGATAACTCCCAAACCGAGAGTCGCGTGAGCATTCCGTCAGTTCCCACATGTCACCCGTGCCTAGACCGTGTTACGTACCAAGTTTGGGGCCGTTCAGAGGCCGTTTGGGAATTTTGAGCCGTTAATACCCTAAACTTAACACTTTTTAACTTAAGTTGTTCTAAAACGGAAAAAAATTGATAACTCCCAAACAGAGAGTCGCGTGACCATTCCGTCAGTTCCCACACGTCACCCGTGCTTAGACCGTGTTACGTACCAAGTTTGGGGCCGTTCGGAGGCCGTTTGGAGATTTTGAATCGTTAATACCCGAAACTTAACATTTGTTAACTTAAGTTGTTCTAAAACAGAAAAAAATTGATAACTCCCAAACCGAGAGTCGCGTGACCATTCCGTCAGTTCCCACACGTCACCCGTGCCTAGACCGTGCTACGTACCAAGTTTGGGGCCGTTCGGAGGCTATTTGGGGATTTTGAGCCGTTAATACCCGAAACTTAACACTTTTTAACTTAAGTTGTTTTAAAACGGAAAAAAAATTGATAACTCCCAAATCGAGAGTCGCGTGACCATTCCGTCAGTTCCCACACGTCACCCGTGCCTAGACCGTGCTACGTGCCAAGTTTGGGGCCGTTCGGAGGCCATTTGGGGATTTTGAGCCGTTAATACCCGAAATTTAACAGTTTTTAACTTAAATTGTTCTAAAACGAAAAAAAATTGATAACTCCCAAACCGAGAGTCGCGTGACCATTCCGTCAGTTCCCACACGTCACCCGTGCCTAGACCGTGTTACGTACCAAGTTTGGGGCCGTTCGGAGGCCGTTTGGGGATTTTGAGCCGTTAATACCCGAAATTTAACACTTTTTAACTTAAGTTGTTCTAAAACGGAAAAATATTGATAACTCCCAAACAGAGAGTCGCGTGACCATTTCGTCAGTTCCCACACGTCACCCGTGCTTAGACCGTGTTACGTAGCAAGTTTGGGGCCGTTCGGAGGCCATTTGGGGATTTTGAGCCGTTAATACCCGAAATTTAACACTTTTTAACTTAAATTGTTCTAAAACGGAAAAAAATTGATAACTCCCAAACCGAGAGTCGCGTGACCATTCCGTCAGTTCCCACACGTCACCCGTGCCTAGACCGTGTTACGTACTAAGTTTGGGGCCGTTCGGAGGCCGTTTGGGGATTTTGAGCCGTTAATACCCGAAATTTAACACTTTTTAACTTAAGTTGTTCTAAAACGGAAAAATATTGATAACTCCCAAACAGAGAGTCGCGTGACCATTCCGTCAGTTCCCACACGTCACCCGTGCTTAGACCGTGTTACGTACCAAGTTTGGGGCCGTTCGGAGGCCGTTTGGGGATTTTGAACCGTTAATACCCGAAACTTAACATTTGTTAACTTAAGTTGTTCTAAAACAGAAAAAAATTGATAATTCCCAAATCGAGAGTTGCGTGACCATTTCGTCAGTTCCCACACGTCACCCGTGCTTAGACCGTGCTACGTGCCAAGTTTGGGGCCGTTCGGAGGCCGTTTGGAGATTTTGAATCGTTAATACCCGAAACTTAACACTTTTTAACTTAAGTTGTTCTAAAACAGAAAAAAATTGATAACTCCCAAATCGAGAGTCGCGTGACCATTCCGTCAGTTCCCACACGTCACCCGTGCCTAGACCGTGCTACGTGCCAAGTTTGGGGCCGTTCAGAGGCCGTTTGGGGATTTTGAGCCGTTAATACCCGAAACTTAACACTTTTTAACTTAAGTTGTTCTAAAACGGAAAAAAATTGATAACTCCCAAACCGAGAGTCGCGTGACCATTCCGTCAGTTCCCACACGTCACCCGTGGTTAGACCGTGTTACATACCAAGTTTGGGGCCGTTCGGAGGCCGTTTGGAGATTTTGAATCGTTAATACCCGAAACTTAACATTTGTTAACTTAAGTTGTTCTAAAACAGAAAAAAATTGATAACTCCCAAACCGAGAGTCGCGTGACCATTCCGTCAGTTCCCACACGTCACCCGTGCCTAGACCGTGCTACGTGCCAAGTTTGGGGCCGTTCGGAGGCCGTTTTGAGATTTTGAGCCGTTAATACCCGAAACTTAACACTTTTTAACTTAAGTTGTTCTAAAACGGAAAAAAATTGATAACTCCCAAACCGAGAGTCGCGTGACCATTCCGTCAGTTCCCACACGTTACCCGTGCCTAGACCGTGCTACGTACTAAGTTTGGGGCCGTTCAGAGGCCGTGTGAGAATTTTGAGCCGTTAATACTCAAAACTTAATAGTTTGATTACTCGCAAGATTTAATATCTAATATGTAAAGACTAATGTACCTGCTCATTAGGTTGTGGAGAGGCTGGCGGTGGTGTAGAAGGCGATGCAGATCTACAAGGTATGTTATCGTCGCCAACAGACTCCCGTAATGCTTGGTGGCCACTAGATGCGTCGGGAACCTACAAATTTAAGATTAAACATATCATTAAAGCCCTGTCATGAGTTATGAGATTACACATATGATTATGAGATGAATTTGAATCACGTGACCGAGGCTTCCCATCAAGAGTTTTAAAGTTACCACAACCTCTTCTTCAGTAAAGCCCTCTCCAAACATAAAATGAAACCATATGAATAAAATTTGAATAACGTATGGCATTCTACTAAAAGTGCAAAATAAAAACATTCTGGACAACCATTCAACGTTTTATACTTAAGAATTGTCAGCTCCTTTTAACTCCTTAACAATTATCTTGTGAAAATTTGTTACCACAAACTTTGCAATAATCTCATCAACACTAGAATCAAGTCTCATATGGTGATCGTCCCAAATGTCACCAAGCTCACCATTATTCAGAAATAAAAATTGAAGACGGATAAGAATTCACATGGCATGAGAAAATGAACAGAATTAAAACTTATTTTCAGTTTCTTTGATGTTAAAATAATGAAAATAAAACCTGTCCTCACAAGTCTCATAATTGGTCAAACCTGAATATTTTTTTCCATGACACAACACTTAAAGCTTCTTATTTGGTGATGTAATTACTACAAAGTAACAATACCACAATATAATACATTTTATTGGGTTTCTAGGAAGTATGTAGTTTAGCAAGAATTATCCTTATGCAAAAGTTACCTAAATTAGATTGACGACTACCAAGCAAGTTAGAATAAGTATGTAACTTAGAATATATTTGACATGTAAGGGTTTGAATATATTTTACATGTAAGGGTTTGATGTAACTTAGAATAAGTATTGTGCTGGATTAGGAGAGGATTTACGAGGGCGCTGGCAGGGACCACCATGGCCATCCCTTCTTTATTAAATTCATGAATCACAATCTTCTTCTGAGATTTCAAAACTTAGCTTGAATCTCTCCTTACTTTATCTAACGAAAATCCATTCTACCTAATTGAGAATTCTGTCTTATTTAACTACTAATTCCAAACAATATATTGAGAATGATTATTCCATTTTCACTAAGCAAATAAACAAAAAACAATTATACCCGAATAAGGCAACATAAAATACATAAACACCATACAAAATAAATTCATTTTACCTGTCTACCCGAATGTGAAGTTCCGCCTCCTTGGGATGCCATGGCCTGAGATACGATCGTGCCGACCAATTGTGTGAGATCATCCATCAACCGTGTCTTGACGTGCTCGAGTACATGCTGAGCAATCTCCTCTAAACAGGGCAACTGTGTGGGCGGCTGTAATGGTGCTGTAGACTGAGAAGGTCCTGCACTCTGTTGGTGCACTATAGTTGGCACTATGCCTGTGCCGTAGGTCCGGGAATAACCATGTCCATCTTCACCAAACAAGTCTATGAAGATGCCATCCCGAACCTCATCAGTACGCTGCTCCTCAGGCACCAACTCTAGTCGTGCATTAAACTCAGCCTAAAAAGTATTGAAGTAGTTAAATGATGCAATAGTATTATAAATGAAAATTGAGATAATAAGCATGGTTGGACTTACAATAAATGCCGCCACCTCTGGGTCAGAAGGATTACGAGTATTGATATATACACTCATCCTATCAGTCCTATCACCATCATCTTGTAACTGAGAAATTTGAAACACGTACGTTAATTATTTTCCTAAATGTGGGATATTATATGAAATTAAGTAATGTTATTTATAAGTATTTACCTTGTCCCGTATGTTGGCGAAGTGCTTTCTGCCAGTCCGATGCGGTGGACCACGCTGTGCTCGATTACGAGAATTTCGATTCGATATCGCCTACACCATTACATTGAAAAAAAAAACTCGTATTAACAAAATGCATACTTGGTTTGCCAAACATAAATAACATAGCAAAAAGTATACATTCCCCTTTTCGCTCCTCCAATACGCCACAAGCTCTCTCCACACATCTGGCATGATGTCTCGTGGTGGTTTAGTATCAAGAAGGGGGTCATCCTTGTATGGTGTGAAATGCTTGCTCTTCAACTTGTTCTTCTTATTTTTCCAATTAATTCTACATGCATTCATGCAAAATGGTCTGTATTCAGGTGGACAATGGACCAAATTTTTCTACAATATAACATTCAAATATATTAGCCAACATATATACTATTTATCTAAACTTTAAAATTAATTAAAGTATTTTACCTCAACATCTTCCCATATGCGTTGCTTGACATCTTCGGGCACCACATCCCAGTCTAAGTATGTGAATGAGACCTTATCCCGCACTAGAACGCCGAGCTGGCTAGATAGTAAGGTCATATCATCTTTAACAGGACGGCCGGTTTCATGAAACCATATAGCAATCTTCTTACCCGGAACACCCCAGCCTGGAATGCCTTTAGCAAGGCCTCGGCCCCCAGCACCTAAAAAATAACAAATATAATTTAATACATAAATTTACTTATTCTAATACATAATATTAACCTGCATATATACCTGTAGAGTGTGTAGATGATGATGTCTGAGTAGATGTAGCAGCTGGTGGTGATGATAAAGGGGTACTAGCAGCCGATAGTGATGATGATGGCCTCTCAATCTCTCCTAATCGAGCACGCCGAGATGGCTCAGTAGTCTGTGATGGAGAGGCCTCATTACTGCCAGAAGTGGGTAACTGAATAGCGTCTGACATGGTACGAGGACGCTTGCCACCCCTCCTCGAAGAAGACGTCTATCTGTAAAAACAAATTATAACATACTATATGTGTGGCAAAGTGTAACAAAAAAAAAGTGAAATGAAATATACAACAAGTTATATAAAAAAAGTGAAATGAAATATACAACAAATTATGTTCACAACTATGTCACTGTCTCATTAATGAAAAGAGATTACAAAAGAAACAAAATAAATTATATAAAAAAGGGACTATTAATGACCCGGTACATCAACAACCGTCTCTCCTTCAGTTCCTTCCCTAACCCAAACAACATCTTTCTCCTGATATGCCACTACATTTTCTTCCAACTGTTGACTTATGTAGGGGTCTGCTTGAGGCTCTGAATTCATATCGAACAAACCCCTCTGAGTCATCTTCACAACTACATGCCACTGTGGTTCCAAAGCATCTGGAGCATACCAAACTTGCTCTGCTTGAGATGCCAAGATGAAAGGTTCATCAGTAAGTAGATCATTTGGGTACAACAAATGGTTAAAGTTGATCAATGTAAACTTGAATGTGTCTTCCTTCTTCCCGTGGTTGTTATCAATCCAATCACACTTAAACAAGACATATGTCTTGTTATTATTGTATCGGATTTCTATAATTTCAGTCAACTTTCCATAGTAGTAAACATGCCCAATGTGAGGATTATTATCATTTCGCCTACCATAACTTGGTGTCTCTACCTTCAAAGCTACACCACTATTTTGAGTAAGCCGATTGTCATCTGTGCCCTTCACTCGGAAATGAAAACCATTTACAACATAGGCGTTATGCCTCCAAGCTTTGCTATGAGGCGCATCTGCCAATATATTGATTTCTTCGGAGAATGTGATATCAGGTGTCCTACTTAAAGTTTGGACCTGTTAAGAACATAAATGTGCAATCAAAAGGCATGTATGTCCTATAATTATGAGGGGTTCAATGTCATTTATATTTAAATACTTACATAATCTTTGAACCAAGTTTGGAAGGTTTCAAAATGCTCATGCTGGATCTGACGGTCATCTGCACTGGGCATTTTTTCCTTTAGGAATTCAAGGTGCTTGCTGTGTAATTTGTGAGACATATATTACGATCACTACATAATATTTAATAAGAATAAAAATTATATGAGTAAATACTATAACTTACTTTATGAACGGTTGAACTGATTTTGTGTTGAACAATATATAGCGATGCATCTAGATCCGTTGCTTAAGATCAAGAATAACCTCTGAGCCCTCACCTTGTGCACCTTCGATGTTTCGCACCGGTCGGGTGGATTTGGTTTCAACGTCATCGAGATATTGTGCACAAAAATTCATGCACTCTTCCATCAAGTAACCTTTAGCTATTGAACCCTCAGGAAAAGCTCGGTTACGGACATATTCTTTTAAGGTAAGGAGATATCTCTCAATTGAGTACATCCATCGATATGACACTGGACCAGCTAACAATGCTTCATCAGCTAAATGTATGGGTAAGTGCTCCATTACATCAAAGAATGCTGGAGGGAATATTTTCTCAAGATGACAAAGGGTTACAGCAACACGGTCCTGAATATATTGAAAGTCTGTTGCACGATTTACTTTCTAACACAGTTGTCTGAAGAAGTTACTCAATTCAATCAATGGTTGAATCACAGTTTTTGGCAATGAGTTCCGTATAGCTAAAGGAATAAGTTGTTGCATCATAACATGATTGTCGTGACTTTTCAAACCCCAAATGGTTCTGTCTTGTAAACGAACATGTCGGGATATATTAGATGCATATCCATCAGGCACTCTAACATCCTTTAATACTTTCAAGAACAAGTCTTTCTCAGTTTTGGACATTGTGAACTGTGCAGGGGGTAAATAGACTCTATTGTTCCCTCTATCTTGTGGGTGTAACGATTTTCTTAGTGCCATTAACTGTAGATCACGTCGAGCATTTGTATTATCCTTAGACTTCCCCACGACTCCCAGTATTGTCCACAATATATTGTCACAAACATTCTTCTCTATATGCATCACATCGAGATTATGTCTGATTAGATTGTGCTTCCAATAAGGCAATTCAAAGAATATACTCTTCTTCTTCCAATTATGTGTTTTTTTCCTGGGCTTTTCCTTTTCACCTACCACACTGTGTCTTTCCTTAAGATCATCCCTCCTGTATTGAGTTAGGATTCCTGCTGATTCTAGTTGTTGCAATATTTCTGAACCGGATAACATTTTAGGTTTCCCTTCCACTTCTCGAGCGCCATCAAAAGATACTCTATCCCTTCGGAATTTGTGACCATCAGGTAAGAACCGACGGTGTCCCATGTAGCAATACTTTTTTCCGTGCTTCAATCTCTTGGATTTAGTCTTTGTATTGCAACAAGGACAAGCAAATTCACCTTTCGTACTCCACCCTGATAACATCGCATATCCTGGAAAGTCACTAATTGTCCACAGTAAACATGCGTGCAACTGAAACATTTGCTTCGTTGATGCATCAAATGTTGGTACACCCTCATTCCACAATTCTTTCAACTCCTCAATTAGTGGCTGCATATACACATCAATCTTGTCACCTGGGGATTTTGGACCATCAATAAGCACAGAGAGAATAAAAAATGGTTGTTTCATGCACATCCAAGGTGGTAGATTGTAAGGAGTCAACACTACTGGCCAAGTGCTATGAACTATGTTCATTGACCTGAATGGGTTGAATCCATCTGATGCTAGCCCAAGCCTTACATTACGGCTATCAGTGGCAAAGTCTGGGTTCTGACGGTCGAAATGTTTCCACGCCTGCGAGTCAGCAGGATGCCTTAATCTCCCATCATTTACCCGTTCCTCTGCATGCCATCTCATTGACTTGGACGTCTTGGATGACATAAACAATCTCTGTAACCTGGGCTTCAGAGGAAAATACCTCATCTGTTTTGCTGGCTTCTTTTTCTTATCTCGGGATATGGTAGTACCATCACATTCCCTTTTCCATCTAGAACTATTGCATATGGCACATTTATCAAGATTGGCATCCTCATTTTTGAATAACATACAACTGTTAGGGCATGCATCCCAAGTCTGATAAGTGAACCCTAAATTGTCAGTTATCTTTTGAGCTTCATAATATTTCTTTGGAAGATTCACACCCTCAGGGAAAGCCTCTCTCAACAAATCTAGCAACATATCTATGGATTTATCCGTCCAATGATTAAGTACCTTCATATGTAGAAGTCGAACGATGAACGACAATTTTGTAAATTTCGTACACCCTGGATACAATTCAGTCTGTGCAGCTTCCAAGAGTTTGAAATAATTTAGCGTTTCTACATTTGCCCCTGTCAAGCCCTCCTCAGTGTCAACAGTTGTATCAACATGTGGAATAGCCTCATGTACCATTCCAATCATATCATCTACAGCCTCAAGCCCAATGTTTGAATCCACTAACATATTAGTTGCTTGTTGAGGCTGCAAAGGATGTTGGGCTTCCCCATGACGTGTCCAATTTTTGTAGCTCCTTTGCATTCCGTTGTTGAGAAGATGGTCATACACAACCTCTCGTGAATTATGGTAACGATTGCAACAAGTCCTACAAGGACACCATATCACAAAACCTTCAACCTTATCTTTGTATGCAAATGCAAGGAATTGTTGAATCCCATCTAGGTATTCCCTAGATAACCTGTCACCATAATCAATCCAACTCCTGTCCATAGTGCTGTACATGCCCATATTGACAAAGTTACTTATACGTCACAATAAATAAAAAAACAAGTTATATGCCCATGCATCGTGAAACCTATCCATCTAACTTCTCTCTACAAGGTAGGTGGTCCTATCCCATTTAAAAATACACAACCTATATAGCATAAAGCAACTCAAACCGCTTCGTCCATCTCTTAGAAAAAGTCGGTAGCATATCCTCGCAGTTCTCCATGTACACGACGTAGACGAAGTGTATTGTTATACACAGACATCCAGTATGCACACAGAGAACAACAGGATTTGCCGCACAAAATATCTCTTAAAGATGAACAATATCAAGTGATAAGCCACTAACTGCCATATAGGTTTATGCATTCCCAAACTGTCCGAAATTGGACAATTCAAGAACCGCCTCATCATAGCGAATCCACCAACTCCGATGAGGATTCTTGAACGAGTCTAAGGTTATATGTTTATACTTCAACAAACTCATGCATGGATGAGTTAATCAAAATATATATGCATGCATGCAACAAACTATCATAAACAATATTAAGCACATTAAAAACATTTGTTCTACTCATCTAGTAGAAGAAATAATAAATTACACTTTTTATTTTATTTTTAATCTTTGAAAGGTCAATGATATTACTAATTACCACGTGTACCCTAATCATAGTGTTCTAAAAAAAAAAAGTTTGGGCAGAAAACATATTAGAAAAACACTATCAAACATTCCAAAAATCACCAAAAGAAAAAATAAACGAATGGGATTTACTATAGTTTCTAATCATGAATACAAATTAAATAATGTCTAACATGTGTGAAAGCATCTATCATAACATTATATTTGGATCTCAAACTTGTTAAGGGAAAAGAAAACAAAAAGAGAAAGATAGGAAATGAAAAATGAAGTGAAAGAAGATAATTTTTTTTTTTTTTTGGGTTATGGTTTGGATAGGTTAATCGAGAAAAATGAATAGGTATTTGTCAACAAAGATTCAATGTTTTTTATTCCATTATATATAATTTAATTTTTTTTTCTTTTCCTTTACAAATCCACAATATTGTTAACAAAGAAAAATGAATAGGTATTTGTCAACAAAGATTCAATGTTTTTTATTCCATTATGTATAATTTAATTTTTTTTTCTTTTCCTTTATAAATCCACAATATTGTTATCAAAAAACATATTAGATTATCCATTGTAGGTACGTTGCGAGGAGGAGTTGGTAGCTGCTATCACTATGGCAATGGGGGATAAGAAGGACTGCATTTGCTTCATTGAAGTGATTGTTCACTTGCATGATACCAGCAAATAACTTCTTGAGTTGGGATCTAAGCTTGCTACTGCCAATAGTTCCTCTTCTGGTCCTCATTAAAAATCACTATATCTGCTTAATTACTTTAGGAAAATGTGTATGAGGGCTATGGATGAGAAGAAACGTTTGGAAAGTAGACCCAACAAGAGAAGAAGAGTTAATATAAATGGTTGTAATCTTTAACTAGTTTGTGTGCTAGTTCTGTGTCGTGTAACATGATGGAACCATGAATTATGAATTTTGTTAAGAGGGAGTCAAAGTAAAAAAATTTATCAATTTTGAGAGGTAAAAGTAGAACTTTTTGAAATTTATGGGGACAAAAGTGAAAAAAAAATGTTGCATTTTGGAAGACTAGAATATTTTTTTTTTTTTGAATTTTACGGAGGCAAATATATCATTTCTTATCATAAATAATCAAAATTTAGAAGTCCTATGCAAAGTTACCGGGGCTATGGCCCCATTATTGTAAGGTAGTTTCATCTTCGCATGTAGATGATAGCAGCAGATATAGTAATGTGATAGCATGGAGGAAACTTGATCTAGTTCTACATTTTCACTGCTTGGAAATTTGAAATGCAGACAAAAATGGTAAAAAAAAGAGATTGCAAAACAGATAAGGGGTTCGTACTATATAATCAGAAAATTCATAATTTTATAACCAGATGTATGTGATTACATGAGATTGTCATATTATTCTAAGTTCTGGTATATAAATCAAATAATATAATGCAAGCAAAAGTTCCTACATTCATGGATACATATAACAAATATTAACTATTATGATCCACTGGAACAAATATGTATATCTATACTATTATAAAACAAACCCATTTGGTGAAGCTGTTGAAACTTCAAATTCAAAAAAGTGTCAATTTTAGGTACAAACTAAAAATTTTTTAAAAACACATAAATTACTAACATTGTGCATTTTTTTATTTAACTTAAAGGGTAAAAAAGTAAAATACTTATTTAAATTTTGTAACCACCCACTAATCATCTCCTATTTGTTCTCTCTCACTTGCTCAAATTAACCACCCACGTAGTGGGGCACACATTCTAGCATAGATACATGTATACCTTTTATTTATTTATATTTTGTGTATATACTGGAACAAAGGAAGAAAAAGAAGAAAATTAGAGGGTAGAGAACAAATTCAAATACAGTGGGAGGAAAATTTTCCTTCACCTTGCTTTTTATTTTTTGCCTATTTTAATTTTAATAGTTACTCTATTATTTTTTTTTTCTTTTTCATTCTTGACTGTGCTCCTTATTGGTATGTTTCTCACTTTTGCCTTCAACCTCCTTAACACTAAAAAAAAAAAAAGCACGTTCAATTATTGAAATGAACTCAATGTGTTCATAGATCAAGTATTTTTAATAAATAATGTTATATACAATTCTATTTCTTAATTTATTTTCTAACTCATAAACACAGTTGTAGGACTCACTTTAATAAATTCATGTGACATTCATTCATTTGTATTTAATAGTGAGAAAAGGGATTCAGAAATAAAATTACATAAAAAAAAATTTATTTTGAACATATACAAATAAACTTAATAACATATATAGTATTTTTATATAAATCTAGGCGTTAAACACAAATTCCAAGCCCCCTAATAATCAGACTAAGGGAGCCTTCAGGCCGATGGCCTCCCCTAATCTTCAACCTAGGCCTACTCTTAATAATGCATAATAGCTTTGGTTCTAACCCATAATCCCAAATTCCATAGGTGTTTCTCAGATAAATTGGACACTCCTGATAACTGACAGAAGGTAAATGCCTGATTTAGGCACCAACCATCCTGCCTCTTTGCCGAAAGCCAATACATCTATGATCAACCACTTCATGAGAATCAACAAATGCCAAGTTGGAGGTGAAATAAAGATATACCTATACTAAAGAACCATTGAAATTAAAGTAGGAAACAACTGCACTTGTATATATATATATATGCATATACCCGTGTACAAAAACAGGGGAGCCGGGGTTACCTGGTCAGGCAGTGGCAGCGGAAGCAACGGCGACGAGGAGGCGGCAGCAACAGCGGCGGCAGTAGCAGAGGAAGCAACGGCGGCTGTCACTGGTGGAGGAGGAGGAGGAGGCGTCTGTGGGGGAGATCGGGAGGGGCTGTCTCTGAAATCTGCAGGAGGAGGCGTCACTGGAGGTTTGCTGCTGGACTGCCGACACCTATGGAGGAGAATGCCGGCGAGGGAGAACGTCGGCGTCAGCGGAGGAGGAGGAAGGGGGGGGCGCGGCGGCTGTTCTCTCAGATCTGGTGGAGGCGCGCGAAAGATTTCTCTCAAATGGATCTGGGCATTTTGCTCCGACTGCCGAAACCTATGGAGGAGAACGGCGGCAAGGTAACGTCGGCGTCGGTGTCGTCGTCGGTGGAGGAGGAGGAACGGCGGTGTGGGCTGTTCTCTCAATTTGCGTATACAGAGGACAGAGGCGTGAGGCACATTTTGTTAAGGGCTTTTGTTGTTCGATCGACCAAGAAAGAGGGGGAAAATTTTTTTTACCGAAACGACGTCGTTTCATTGGCTATTTACGACCGGAGTCCGCCGTCGCAAAAAACCCGTGGCAAATACCACTCCTTTTGCCACGGAAAATTAGCCGTCGCAAAGACGCCGTCGCAAAAAATTACTATTTGTCACCGGAATTTAGCCATCGCAAAAACGCCGTCGCAAAAACTATTATTTGCTACGGAAAATTAGCCGTCACAAAAACGCCGTCGCAAAAAGTGGCATTTGGGACGGCATTTGTGACGGCAAATTTCCCGTGGCAAATAGCACTTTTTGCCACGGCAAACGCGCCGTCGCAAATACTCCCGTCACAAAAAGCTCTGTTTTTAGTAGGGCCCTGCTTTCTTCTGATAAGTCTTACTATGACATCCCCTTCTAATCAATATGAACATACAAGCCACCCCAAATCTCTACAAAGAATCAGATGGGCATGGGGAAACTTCTCGAAGAGAAAGAACAAATTCACCATCATACAATCCAACATTATAAACAGTAACTCCCGAGTCTCAAAGACCCGATTATTCTGTTTCCTCCAAACTGAGCAATTCCTCAAACTTCCGTAAAACTCCTCCACCACACTTTCCACCTGACTACCCAACAAGTTAAAAATCAATCCCAACATGATCCACTCTATACCAAATATATAGAGAATAGAACCAAACATAGAGACACCAATTACTAATTAAATCAAGCTTCACCCAACTTACACATGACATTCTAACCACCAAAAAAAAATGCCGTTACTTGACTGAGAACTATGCAAATATTAATGAGAAAAAGAATATTGAACAGGGTAGATTCATGAATATCCCTTTGAAATCCAAGAAGCATGAGATATTTTACCTTCTTTTTCAGTGCTCTAATTTTTTTATCAACATCTGGAACAGGATCTGAAGGAGTTGAACATTGTGCTGAGTTTGAGGGTGGTTTAACCACGGCAGAACTTGCAGAAACAGCAAGGTCATTCATCTGAGATACCACTGACTCAACAAATTCCATTCCCTGACTTGCATCTTCAGCTGACACTTCATTCTTCTCTAATTGGTTACCCTTATCAAGAGCAGCCTGCCACCAGTAACATGCTAAATTTATGTACAGCAGCAACAAAACAACCCTCAAAAGAAAAGTACCAAAAAAATGACCCAAGAAAAAAGACAAAAGTACAGCAAGATAGTTGTTATCCAGTCTCTTCAAAATGAAAAAGAAGTTTCAATTCAAATTTTTTTATTTTTATTTACAACAAATTGCAATTTAATTTCTGCGAAGATATTCTGCAAACATTTAGTGTTTTTGTTCTTTTATGGTTATAGAGGCCATATGTTTTACGAGAGGAACAAATGCATTCTTGTTGATGGTCATTTGTCAATTTGTCTGAAATCTACAGCCTACGACTATCTGCCAAGACAATCCTACACACAGGCAGCTACAAAAGCAGATAGAACTGCCCTTTATTTCATTCAAAGAGCTGAGCATTTCCGTAATCGAAATACCAGTTGGATCAATTCTTTTATGGCCTCACAGGAAACATGTGAGCATGCCTAATTCTCTCAACGGCTTTATTATAATTTTTTTTAATCATAAATTATGATCTCAAATCAAATTTTGCCCATTATGTCACAGTTGGAAAAATGAGTCTCAATGCTAAATTCTTCAAACATTTGATTTGATTATAAAACCTCTCAAAGCCCAAGTAAAATCAAGTTAGGGTAGACATTGGAATCACTTTTATTTCTATCCCATATAAACAAGTCTTGAAGTTGTGAAAATTGTAATAACCAGACAACGACTACATTTCCTGCATTGAGTCGAAACTCCTCATAGAAATGGGTATGATCCGAGGGCATACTCTATAACGAGAAGTTCCTAACAATATGCCCACAGATTAAGCATCCCAGAAATAAGGATGCTGAGACGCATTGTGGAAAAATGATTAACAAGAAATGAATGCACCGAAAACAAGAAAAAGCCTGCATCTATATAGAATAATACAGATAAAATTGAAGAAAAAGACCAATCACTTCAAGATCAAGGATAAGCAACTCAATTAAGATGTGAGGTATTGGCATCAAAGACCAATGACACCCACATAGAGGACAAGCACTCCTCTAGTCTACCAGGTTTGCTTGAGTTGGCAAACTTCTGTTCTACAAAATTTCTGCAATAAAACCTAAGATTTAGCGATTAGTATCAATTATTGTTGTGCTTTCTTACATCACATGTGCAAGTATTTCATAGTTGCAGACGGAAGTGGCCAACTTTTTTAATCAATAATTCAAATAAGCACACTATTAGAAAAATCCAGTCAGTCATTCATATTCTATCTCCAGTCCCCACCCCATGGATTTCTTAGCATACCCATTTTATCTTGTTGATTCTACGCCTTGATTTTGATGATAACTTTACCTTATGTTAGTTTACTAATACATTTAATTAGTGTGCAGATTAATAAGCATTATAATTTAGACTTAAAGCTTGACTTAAGGTCTAATACATATCAAAATGGACGCACAACAATTCTAAGTTTGAGCCATGCACCAAAACAGAGCAATGACACTCATTTAAACTTCAAACAAATAATTTGCATTCGAAGAGATTAAAGGTGTTCAAAAGAAAACTTCATTAAGTGTGTAAAGACTCAATGAAGATGAGTTGAATTTAAAGAGATTAAAGGTGTTTAAAAAGAATTTATCATGATTGCAAAGTCTCTATAGAGAATTCAAAAGAAAACTTCATCAAGGCTGCGAAGATTCAATAAAGTTGTTGTGTAATGAAAGTGCTCAAAAGTAGATTTTATTAAGTTTCTAAAGACTAAATGAAGTTATCCTGAAAAAGAGATCAGCATCATGCATATGAAGCTCGACATATGAAAAAGAAGGTTAGCAGCAAATGGAAAGAGCTCGGTAATGAAGAAGATAATCTTGACATTAATGAAAAGAAGTTTGGCAGCTCGGCAATATGATCATCAAAATAAAAATTCAATCCAAAAGTTGAATTGATGCTATTCTCGAAGAATAACTGTGATTTAAAGATCAACATATCCGAAAGAGAAGATCCCTTGAACATTCCGAGATTACTTGAAGCTAGACTAGACAAGAAAGACATGAATGAAGATTTCTAGGTGATGTGTTGACACATGAACTTGATGTGTCGTCACATGGAGATAGTGCACAAAATCTAAAAAATGCAGGCTTGATGTGTCGACATATGAAACCAAGTGTCTACACATGGGAATTAACAACTATATTTTTAAACATTATATTGAACTAGACACGCATTTAATGAAGCTCCAACAACCTCCAACGGGTGAAATCAATTCAGGGCTTTATATATAAGCCTCCAAATGCATTTATGGACAAGAGATATAACATTCACTGATTGATTGAGCTGAAAATTTTAAAAATTCTCTTTGTCTTCAAGTTAGCATTTAGTGAGCTATTCAATTCTCATCTACTCTTCATAAAAAGTTTATATTTCATTTGTATATTTTTCATATACTTGTAAGTAAGAGTTGGAGTGTTCTCTTGTAAAAGAAAAATACTTGTAAGTTGAAGTGGATTTTGGACAAAACCACTTGATGGTTGGAAGAACTTGGAAAGATGTTCTTGTGTAAAAGTGAGCTGAGCACTTTGGAAATCAGCATCTACTTTGTAATTGGAGATTGCAAAGTGGAAGGAGACTTCAAGGGGATCTTGGGGTGAAGACGTAGACCATAAGTTGTGATTAAACCTCAATAATTTTTAGTGTGCTTTCTTGTGCTCTGTTTTCATTTCATTATTGCTTAAATTGCATTGCATATATCTTGAATTACTATTCCATCGATTAGATCAATTTTAATTAATCTTAATTGTTTTAATTTTTGAAAAACCCAATTCACCCTCCCTCTTGGGTTGCCTTTTGGACCAACAATTGGTATCAAAGTTTGTATTCCTGTTTTAGGCTTAACATCCTAGGAATAGATCCATGTTAACTGACTTTGGAAGCTCTCTTGGTGAAGGTCAATTCGCAAATAGACCACCTATGTTTAATGGCACCAATTACAACTATTGGAAGAATAGAATGAGGATATATATTCAGTTCGTTGATTATGAATTGTGGAGGATTATTGTAAATGGTCCTAAATCTCCAACTAAGAAAGTTGAAAGAGTTAATGTTTCTAAGCCCGAATTTGAATGGGATGAGGATGATTTGAAAATGCTACAATCTAATGCCAAAACCATGAATATTTTGTATTGTGCACTTGATCTTAACGAATTCAATCGCATCCCTCCTTGTGAATCAACCAAACAAATATGAGATAGACTAGAGTTAACATATGAAGATACTAATCAAGTTAAGAAATCTAAAATCAATATCTTAGTGCATTGTTATGAATTGTTTAAAATGAAAACGGATAAGTTTATTACTGAAATGTTCACAAGGTTCACCGATATTATTAATGGTTTGAAATCTCTTGAAAAGGTGTATCCTAACAATGAGCAGGTAAGAAAGATCTTAAGGTCATTGCCAAAGATTTGAGAAGCTAAGGTCACGACAATTCAAGAAGCAAAGGACATTGACACCTTACCTCTTGAACAACTTTTGGACTCCCTATGACATATGAGCTTACTCAAAAGCAACATGTCCAAGGAGAAGAAGAAAAGAAGAAGAAGTCAGTGGCATTTAAGTCCACCAGCCAAGAAGAAGGTTCAGCAAGTGATGAGAATGAAGAAGAAATTGCCCTCATCACATAAAAATTTAGAAGGTTCATGAAGAGGAAATGAAAAGGAGAAAAGAAGCATGAAGCCAAAGGAGATTCTAGCAAAGAATCAACCATTATATGCTATGAATGTAAAAAGTCAGGCCATATAAAGGCTGAATGCCCCCTGCTCAAAAAGAAAGGAAAGAAAAACCAAAGGAAGAAGGTAATGGCAACTATGACATGGAGTGACGATGAAGAATCTGACTCCGAAGAAGAAGTCGAACCTCAAGAGGTGGCTAAGCTTTGTCTCATAGTCATGGCTCATGAGGAAGATAATAAGGTATCAAATTCAATCACTTCTCAATTTACTTTCAATGAACTAC